>OX421902.1:0-5000 GCA_949128165.1 Lathronympha strigana | reverse complement strand
GTTAGGTTAGGTTAGGTTAGGTTAGGTTAGGTTAGGTTAGGTTAGGTTAGGTTAGGTTAGGTTAGGTTAGGTTAGGTTAGGTTAGGTTAGGTTAGGTTAGGTTAGGTTAGGTTAGGTTAGGTTAGGTTAGGTTAGGTTAGGTTAGGTTAGGTTAGGTTAGGTTAGGTTAGGTTAGGTTAGGTTAGGTTAGGTTAGGTTAGGTTAGGTTAGGTTAGGTTAGGTTAGGTTAGGTTAGGTTAGGTTAGGTTAGGTTAGGTTAGGTTAGGTTAGGTTAGGTTAGGTTAGGTTAGGTTAGGTTAGGTTAGGTTAGGTTAGGTTAGGTTAGGTTAGGTTAGGTTAGGTTAGGTTAGGTTAGGTTAGGTTAGGTTAGGTTAGGTTAGGTTAGGTTAGGTTAGGTTAGGTTAGGTTAGGTTAGGTTAGGTTAGGTTAGGTTAGGTTAGGTTAGGTTAGGTTAGGTTAGGTTAGGTTAGGTTAGGTTAGGTTAGGTTAGGTTAGGTTAGGTTAGGTTAGGTTAGGTTAGGTTAGGTTAGGTTAGGTTAGGTTAGGTTAGGTTAGGTTAGGTTAGGTTAGGTTAGGTTAGGTTAGGTTAGGTTAGGTTAGGTTAGGTTAGGTTAGGTTAGGTTAGGTTAGGTTAGGTTAGGTTAGGTTAGGTTAGGTTAGGTTAGGTTAGGTTAGGTTAGGTTAGGTTAGGTTAGGTTAGGTTAGGTTAGGTTAGGTTAGGTTAGGTTAGGTTAGGTTAGGTTAGGTTAGGTTAGGTTAGGTTAGGTTAGGTTAGGTTAGGTTAGGTTAGGTTAGGTTAGGTTAGGTTAGGTTAGGTTAGGTTAGGTTAGGTTAGGTTAGGTTAGGTTAGGTTAGGTTAGGTTAGGTTAGGTTAGGTTAGGTTAGGTTAGGTTAGGTTAGGTTAGGTTAGGTTAGGTTAGGTTAGGTTAGGTTAGGTTAGGTTAGGTTAGGTTAGGTTAGGTTAGGTTAGGTTAGGTTAGGTTAGGTTAGGTTAGGTTAGGTTAGGTTAGGTTAGGTTAGGTTAGGTTAGGTTAGGTTAGGTTAGGTTAGGTTAGGTTAGGTTAGGTTAGGTTAGGTTAGGTTAGGTTAGGTTAGGTTAGGTTAGGTTAGGTTAGGTTAGGTTAGGTTAGGTTAGGTTAGGTTAGGTTAGGTTAGGTTAGGTTAGGTTAGGTTAGGTTAGGTTAGGTTAGGTTAGGTTAGGTTAGGTTAGGTTAGGTTAGGTTAGGTTAGGTTAGGTTAGGTTAGGTTAGGTTAGGTTAGGTTAGGTTAGGTTAGGTTAGGTTAGGTTAGGTTAGGTTAGGTTAGGTTAGGTTAGGTTAGGTTAGGTTAGGTTAGGTTAGGTTAGGTTAGGTTAGGTTAGGTTAGGTTAGGTTAGGTTAGGTTAGGTTAGGTTAGGTTAGGTTAGGTTAGGTTAGGTTAGGTTAGGTTAGGTTAGGTTAGGTTAGGTTAGGTTAGGTTAGGTTAGGTTAGGTTAGGTTAGGTTAGGTTAGGTTAGGTTAGGTTAGGTTAGGTTAGGTTAGGTTAGGTTAGGTTAGGTTAGGTTAGGTTAGGTTAGGTTAGGTTAGGTTAGGTTAGGTTAGGTTAGGTTAGGTTAGGTTAGGTTAGGTTAGGTTAGGTTAGGTTAGGTTAGGTTAGGTTAGGTTAGGTTAGGTTAGGTTAGGTTAGGTTAGGTTAGGTTAGGTTAGGTTAGGTTAGGTTAGGTTAGGTTAGGTTAGGTTAGGTTAGGTTAGGTTAGGTTAGGTTAGGTTAGGTTAGGTTAGGTTAGGTTAGGTTAGGTTAGGTTAGGTTAGGTTAGGTTAGGTTAGGTTAGGTTAGGTTAGGTTAGGTTAGGTTAGGTTAGGTTAGGTTAGGTTAGGTTAGGTTAGGTTAGGTTAGGTTAGGTTAGGTTAGGTTAGGTTAGGTTAGGTTAGGTTAGGTTAGGTTAGGTTAGGTTAGGTTAGGTTAGGTTAGGTTAGGTTAGGTTAGGTTAGGTTAGGTTAGGTTAGGTTAGGTTAGGTTAGGTTAGGTTAGGTTAGGTTAGGTTAGGTTAGGTTAGGTTAGGTTAGGTTAGGTTAGGTTAGGTTAGGTTAGGTTAGGTTAGGTTAGGTTAGGTTAGGTTAGGTTAGGTTAGGTTAGGTTAGGTTAGGTTAGGTTAGGTTAGGTTAGGTTAGGTTAGGTTAGGTTAGGTTAGGTTAGGTTAGGTTAGGTTAGGTTAGGTTAGGTTAGGTTAGGTTAGGTTAGGTTAGGTTAGGTTAGGTTAGGTTAGGTTAGGTTAGGTTAGGTTAGGTTAGGTTAGGTTAGGTTAGGTTAGGTTAGGTTAGGTTAGGTTAGGTTAGGTTAGGTTAGGTTAGGTTAGGTTAGGTTAGGTTAGGTTAGGTTAGGTTAGGTTAGGTTAGGTTAGGTTAGGTTAGGTTAGGTTAGGTTAGGTTAGGTTAGGTTAGGTTAGGTTAGGTTAGGTTAGGTTAGGTTAGGTTAGGTTAGGTTAGGTTAGGTTAGGTTAGGTTAGGTTAGGTTAGGTTAGGTTAGGTTAGGTTAGGTTAGGTTAGGTTAGGTTAGGTTAGGTTAGGTTAGGTTAGGTTAGGTTAGGTTAGGTTAGGTTAGGTTAGGTTAGGTTAGGTTAGGTTAGGTTAGGTTAGGTTAGGTTAGGTTAGGTTAGGTTAGGTTAGGTTAGGTTAGGTTAGGTTAGGTTAGGTTAGGTTAGGTTAGGTTAGGTTAGGTTAGGTTAGGTTAGGTTAGGTTAGGTTAGGTTAGGTTAGGTTAGGTTAGGTTAGGTTAGGTTAGGTTAGGTTAGGTTAGGTTAGGTTAGGTTAGGTTAGGTTAGGTTAGGTTAGGTTAGGTTAGGTTAGGTTAGGTTAGGTTAGGTTAGGTTAGGTTAGGTTAGGTTAGGTTAGGTTAGGTTAGGTTAGGTTAGGTTAGGTTAGGTTAGGTTAGGTTAGGTTAGGTTAGGTTAGGTTAGGTTAGGTTAGGTTAGGTTAGGTTAGGTTAGGTTAGGTTAGGTTAGGTTAGGTTAGGTTAGGTTAGGTTAGGTTAGGTTAGGTTAGGTTAGGTTAGGTTAGGTTAGGTTAGGTTAGGTTAGGTTAGGTTAGGTTAGGTTAGGTTAGGTTAGGTTAGGTTAGGTTAGGTTAGGTTAGGTTAGGTTAGGTTAGGTTAGGTTAGGTTAGGTTAGGTTAGGTTAGGTTAGGTTAGGTTAGGTTAGGTTAGGTTAGGTTAGGTTAGGTTAGGTTAGGTTAGGTTAGGTTAGGTTAGGTTAGGTTAGGTTAGGTTAGGTTAGGTTAGGTTAGGTTAGGTTAGGTTAGGTTAGGTTAGGTTAGGTTAGGTTAGGTTAGGTTAGGTTAGGTTAGGTTAGGTTAGGTTAGGTTAGGTTAGGTTAGGTTAGGTTAGGTTAGGTTAGGTTAGGTTAGGTTAGGTTAGGTTAGGTTAGGTTAGGTTAGGTTAGGTTAGGTTAGGTTAGGTTAGGTTAGGTTAGGTTAGGTTAGGTTAGGTTAGGTTAGGTTAGGTTAGGTTAGGTTAGGTTAGGTTAGGTTAGGTTAGGTTAGGTTAGGTTAGGTTAGGTTAGGTTAGGTTAGGTTAGGTTAGGTTAGGTTAGGTTAGGTTAGGTTAGGTTAGGTTAGGTTAGGTTAGGTTAGGTTAGGTTAGGTTAGGTTAGGTTAGGTTAGGTTAGGTTAGGTTAGGTTAGGTTAGGTTAGGTTAGGTTAGGTTAGGTTAGGTTAGGTTAGGTTAGGTTAGGTTAGGTTAGGTTAGGTTAGGTTAGGTTAGGTTAGGTTAGGTTAGGTTAGGTTAGGTTAGGTTAGGTTAGGTTAGGTTAGGTTAGGTTAGGTTAGGTTAGGTTAGGTTAGGTTCGGTTAGGTTAGGTTAGGTTAGGTTAGGTTAGGTTAGGTTAGGTTAGGTTAGGTTAGGTTAGGTTAGGTTAGGTTAGGTTAGGTTAGGTTAGGTTAGGTTAGGTTAGGTTAGGTTAGGTTAGGTTAGGTTAGGTTAGGTTAGGTTAGGTTAGGTTAGGTTAGGTTAGGTTAGGTTAGGTTAGGTTAGGTTAGGTTAGGTTAGGTTAGGTTAGGTTAGGTTAGGTTAGGTTAGGTTAGGTTAGGTTAGGTTAGGTTAGGTTAGGTTAGGTTAGGTTAGGTTAGGTTAGGTTAGGTTAGGTTAGGTTAGGTTAGGTTAGGTTAGGTTAGGTTAGGTTAGGTTAGGTTAGGTTAGGTTAGGTTAGGTTAGGTTAGGTTAGGTTAGGTTAGGTTAGGTTAGGTTAGGTTAGGTTAGGTTAGGTTAGGTTAGGTTAGGTTAGGTTAGGTTAGGTTAGGTTAGGTTAGGTTAGGTTAGGTTAGGTTAGGTTAGGTTAGGTTAGGTTAGGTTAGGTTAGGTTAGGTTAGGTTAGGTTAGGTTAGGTTAGGTTAGGTTAGGTTAGGTTAGGTTAGGTTAGGTTAGGTTAGGTTAGGTTAGGTTAGGTTAGGTTAGGTTAGGTTAGGTTAGGTTAGGTTAGGTTAGGTTAGGTTAGGTTAGGTTAGGTTAGGTTAGGTTAGGTTAGGTTAGGTTAGGTTAGGTTAGGTTAGGTTAGGTTAGGTTAGGTTAGGTTAGGTTAGGTTAGGTTAGGTTAGGTTAGGTTAGGTTAGGTTAGGTTAGGTTAGGTTAGGTTAGGTTAGGTTAGGTTAGGTTAGGTTAGGTTAGGTTAGGTTAGGTTAGGTTAGGTTAGGTTAGGTTAGGTTAGGTTAGGTTAGGTTAGGTTAGGTTAGGTTAGGTTAGGTTAGGTTAGGTTAGGTTAGGTTAGGTTAGGTTAGGTTAGGTTAGGTTAGGTTAGGTTAGGTTAGGTTAGGTTAGGTTAGGTTAGGTTAGGTTAGGTTAGGTTAGGTTAGGTTAGGTTAGGTTAGGTTAGGTTAGGTTAGGTTAGGTTAGGTTAGGTTAGGTTAGGTTAGGTTAGGTTAGGTTAGGTTAGGTTAGGTTAGGTTAGGTTAGGTTAGGTTAGGTTAGGTTAGGTTAGGTTAGGTTAGGTTAGGTTAGGTTAGGTTAGGTTAGGTTAGGTTAGGTTAGGTTAG